>CM031953.1:946088-993506 GCA_018749465.1 Paracanthobrama guichenoti
TTAAATATTGAAGAACATTAAGAGAAGTATATTAAGATAGTCTATGTAATATAGACCTTTATATTGTAAAATGCTCCTCTCACAAGTAATCTTTCTAGCTGACTAACTGGTCACTGGATATGGTTTTTCTGAGGTAAATGTGGCGTTACAAGCTGTTTTGCTGATTGAAACACTGATCTTTTAACACACTCAGATGCTCATTCATGTTTATTTGCTTTCATATCTGGTATTAAGAGCTGAAGAGCAAGATCAGTTCATGTGCCACTTCTCTTGAACCCTGAACTGAGCTGCCCTTCTACTGCAATCTCACATACAGCGCCATAAAAATATTATATCATAAGAAACCATTCTGAACAGAAAAAGAGTTGAGCCAGTCCAATGACAGAGTACTGTGAAATATTTTTAGCTATGTGTGAAAAAAAAAAAAACTCACAGCTCGCTTGCTTGTCCAGGAGTTTCTGGACATACGTCTTGGGCGAGAGGTTAATCCAGAGTCTGGAGCGATCAAGGAAAGACTCTAAGCCTCTGGCTGTTGGCAGAGGACTCAGGCCAGGCGGACTGGGGTCAGTGGACCTTTGCGCCATCGATCAACCTTGTTTTCCATCAAACTGCAACAGACATACGGGTGATAGGATTAAATAGTTATCTGAATAAAACATTTTGACAACTAAAATGAGAAACCTGCCTTATTGAGTCAAAGGAATACGGAAGTTGCAACATAGATGCATTTATCTTTCATTTCAGAGCAGACACAGGCATTCTTACTGCGAAGTACATTTTATATTTATCATCTGTAGTGAAGACAGAAGACAGAAAAAATCACACATTTATGCTCTGAATGAAAGCGGTTTCATATGTGATGGCTAATGAATGAAGACCTTTAGCCCCACAAACTCAAAGTAAGTAAATGCAGCCTTGCTAGACTGTCTGTAGGTCTGATTCAAGGAGACTCCCGCTCTGATTCAGAAGAGAAAATGAGCCAGGACTAAACTTCTGATTTGTTTATAAAGGGTCTATTTTTAGTTTCTGAAGTAAAAATATTGGTTCTCTCAATTTCAGAAATATGAAGCACATTCTCATGTTGTAGAGAGAAAACAGAAAATCCTCTGTTACTTAGCACCCTTCACTTGACAAGTAGTGGTGTTTTAATGGTGTTGCAAGTATTGTTATTACTATTATTCATTGGTTTAAGGGTTTGTTTAAATTCCCAATCTTAAATAATAAACTGCACATACTGCACAATGCTTTTTCTGTGTGAAATATGAGCATTTACTATATTATTTTTTCTTGGTATTAATAAAACCTACCGATTTTCTCTTGGAAGGGAATAAAATGAATGAAAAAAAAAAATCCCATAAACCTACAGTGAAAGAGGGACCTGAGTCATATCTGGAATCAAAATATCACAGAGACTTGGTGGTGGGCTTTTGTGACTTGGGCCAGAATGTAACCCCTCACCCCCAGAAACCAAGCAAATCACTTTATCAGCGCCTAGTAATACCATAAGCCAGGTCAAGCTCAAGTCACCTTTATCTTTTATAGCACTTTATACAATACGTATTGTTTCAAATCAGCTTTGCAGTGATCAACAGGAAAATAATAATTTGTTGATGCAAACATTGTTCAATTTGGCTGCAAAAGCAGCTCTAAAAAAAAAAAAAAAAAGTGTCATTGTTCAGCTGAAGTCAGTTCAGTGTTGATTTAGTTCCGTTGTAAAGATCATCAGTTATTAAAGCTAGTCAATTCGGCTATAAAGCAGCTCTGTGGAAAACAGTGATGTCACCGTCCAGCTCAGTTCAGTCCTCATCCAAAATATTGCTGAATATTAAAGTGTCCCCAACTAAGCAAGCCAGAAGCGACAGTGGTAAGGAACCAAAAAAATGCCTCTAAAATGAACAAAAATGCTCCCCAAATTAAAGATATAGGGGTGAATTTAGTTTCAATTAAACTAAACTTAAAAATAAATAAACATGCCATGTCAGATGCATTTTCTGTTGTATCCAAAAATGGCTTTTGTTTTGATAAAATTTGATTGGTAACCAGTCTATAGTATTCTGAGTGATTGAAGTCAGTCAATCAATCAATCAATCAATCAAAGCTTTTATGCTCCAAAATCACAAACATAAAACATACAAATACAAACACACACACACACACACACACACACACACACACACACACACACACACACACACACACACACACACACACACAAACAATTGCATGCAAATAATTTTAATTCAATCAGTTCTTGCTTTTGCTGGGAATCAAACCTATGACCCTGGAGCCATGCTCTACCATTTGAGTCACAGGAAAGAAACTATTTTTTAGTAAGTCTTTAATTTTGGTTTCTTTTTTTTTCCTTTTTTTTTTACATTTCTATGATTGCATTAATTATTAACTTATCATCAATTTACAAATCCCCTGCAGTTCCCTCATGAACCCCAGTATGAGAAACCAACGGCTCTGTGGAATACTTGATTCTGATTGGTCAATTGTGCATTCCAGTGGTATGTTATTCCAAGATAATAACCACCTATAACACACACCGCTCATCCGGTACTCACGAAGTTATCTTGATAGGTACTACTTGTATGCTTAACGTGTCACTCCGCTGTCGTTGACTGTCTGGTGCCATCTTGTGACTGAAAAACACTTAACCACCACGGGTTACAATGGAAGACTTCAAGGAGTTCACCCAAAAATGAAAATTAGCGAAACAATGTGTCTGTGTAAGAAAAATATCCATATTTAAAACTTTATAAAGTAACGTTGTTTGGCCGGTCGCCTCCACTTCGCAAGTGGGGTCCTGATCACTCTGTGGGGTTTATTCTGCGATAACAACTGGCTGGGTGCACATTACCCCTTACTTCACTGTGCATCGAAACTAGTTAAAGGTACTTTTGTGTGTCTCGTCATATCTGTAACTAGAGAAAAGTTACTCAGCTACTTTGATGCGTGAATGGAGTGGAAGTGGCATAGTTGTCAACGCAGTGAGAGAGGTTGACATGGAGCAGCTAAAATCTCAAACCTCTGGTGAATCACCTGTTCTAAACAAACACTGAACAGAGGAGAATCTGCTGGCAAAAAGAGAATGCGACAGAGCTCAAGTAATAAAATCAGATTCAACACTGGCATGGCTTTTGGAGATGGTGAGAATAGAGGGATTTGCGGAGAAAAATCAACAAGTGAGTAAGCTATTTTATTGAACAGATACACTCACCTAAAGGATTATTAGAACACCATGCTAATACTGTGTTTGACACCCTTTCGCCTTCAGAACTGCCTTAATTTACGTGGCATTGATTCAACAAAGTGCTGAAAGCATTCTTTAGAAATGTTGGTCCATATTGATAGGATAGCATCTGCAGTTGATGGAGATTTGTGGGATGCACATGCAGGGAACGGTGGCTCCTGTTCCACCACATCCAAAAGATGCTCTATTGGGTTGAGATCTGGTGACTGTGAGGGCCATTTTAGTACAGTGAACTCATTGTCATGTTCAAGAAACCAATTTGAAATGATTCAGAGCTTTGTGACATGGTGCATTATCCTGCTGGAAGTAGCCATCCAGAGAATGGGTACATGGTGGTCATAAAGGGATGGACATGGTCAGAAACAATGCTCAGGTAGGCGTGGCATTTAAACAATGCCCAATTGGCACTAAGAGGCCTAAAGTGTGCCAAGGAAACATCCCCCCACACCATTACACCACCACCACCAGCCTGCACAGTGGTAACAAGGCATGATGGATCCATGATCTCATTCTGTTTACGCCCAAATTCTGACTCTACCATCTGAATGTCTCAACAGAAATCCCGAGACTCATCAGACCAGGCAACATTTTCCAGTCTTCAACTGTCCAATTTTGGTGAGCTCGTGCAAATTGCCCAGCCTCTTTTTTCCCATTTGTAGTGGAGATGAGTGGTACCCGGTGGGGTCTTCTGCTGTTGTAGCCCATCCGCCTCAAGGTTGTGCATGTTGTGGCTTCACAAATGCTTTGCTGCATACCTCGGTTGTAACAGTGGTTATTTCAGTCAAAGTTGCTCTTCTATCAGCTTGAATCAGTCAGCCCATTCTCCTCTGACCTCTAGCATCAACAAAGGCATTTTTCGCCCACAGGACTGCCGCATGCTGGATGTTTTCCCTTTTCACACCATTCTTTGTAGCAAACCCTAGAAATGGTTGTGCGTGAAAATTCCAGTAACTGAGCAGATTGTGAAATACTCAGACCCGCCCGTCTGGCACCAACAACAATGCCACGCTCAAAATTGCTTAAATCACCTTTCTTTCCCATTCTGACATTCAGTTTGGAGTTCAGGAGATTGTCTTGACCAAGACCACACCCCTAAATGCATTGAAGCAACTGCCATGTGATTGGTTGATTAGATAATTGCATTAATGAGAAATTGAACAGGTATTCCTAATAATCCTTTAGGTGAGTGTACATTGCAATATTCAATCTCTAACAGAGTTCATTGTAAAGCATCATCTATTGTAAAGGGCCATTTCGCTATGGGTTGTTGTAGCGCTGTGCTGGCATTTATTTTCAAGGAAGTACTGTGTCTATTAATGGGTAAAGCTACAGTAACATCTTCAGATAGTCAGCTTGAGATTCTTTTCTGTCTAAACTGTATACACGTTTTAAAATACGTCTTAATCGAAGCACATTCAAAACAATGCTCTTCCATAAAATGAATGCAGTTTTGTTTTGCCAAAAGTTACATAGTGTACCTTTAAGTTATTGATACTGTCTTTTGAGTTGTATGCTATTTGACTTTTAGTTTGTATTAAAGTCAAAAACTGTGTCCGTTTTTACTTCCGTAATCTGAGTTTTGAACAAGATATTTAACAAGAAGTGATTCAGAATCATAAAGTGACTGGATTGTTAAAAGGTAGAATACATTCGGATGACACATCAGTTTAATCTTTTCAGTTTACCTTCCTCCTGATGTTTTGGATCGACTCTAAGCAGCTGGCCTACACAAAGGCATTTATGAGAACCCTAGAGTGGTGATTTGGCACTGAGACACAGATGTTATCATTAAAGATCACTGTCCTGGAACAACAGAGAGCATCTCTGAAAACAAAGGCCAAACATGAGCCCATTCTTTCTTTTATGTAGAGTGAAAACTACATTCTCTATAAAGCTAGCCAGTATGTTGTATATACTTTATTTATAAAGAAGAGAGAGAGAGAGAGAGAGAGAGAGAGAGAGAGAGAGAGAGAGAGAGAGAGAGAGAGATAGAGAGAGAGAGAGACAGAGAGAGAGAGAGAGAGAGAGAGAGGCAGAGAGAGAGAGAGAGACAGAGAGAGAGAGAGAGAGACAGAGAGAGAGAGAGAGAGAGAGAGAGAGAGAGAGAGAGAGAGAGAGAGAGAGAGAGAGAGAGAACATTAAATCTGGAACATTTAACAATCATTTGCCATCCATTCTATCTGCCGAGGAGTTTTCTGCGGTTGTCGTCGACCGCTGTTTACATCTCACGCAGGGCAGACACAGCGCTGGCTTTATCTGGCCTTCATGATGTTGCCAGCGGCATCATAAACAAACATCCCAGCCGCGGCATTCATTGTCGCGAGGCGATTTTAACAAAGCAAACCTAAAGAAAGTCCTGCCAAACTTTCACCAGCACGTCTCCTGCCCCACACGAGGAGCAAACACACTGGATCATTGCTACTCTCCGTTTAAGAACGCCTATAAAGCGCGGTCACTTCCAGCGTTTGGCAAATCGGATCATGCCGCCATTTTCCTCACTCCGAATACAAACAAAAGCTCCTCCAGGAACCCGGTGAGGCAGGAAGTTAGCGTTGGTCGCCCCACTCCAGAGACCGCGCTACAGGCAGCTCTGGATGATGTTGACTGGGACATGTTCCGAGCGAGTTCAGCCGGCGTAAAGCGAGTTCACAGGCGTGGCGCTTTGCTTCATCAACACGCTTACAGAGCAAGCCACGCAAACAATAACAATAACGTCCTTCTCAAATCAGAAACCGTGGGTGGACAATTCAATCCGCGGCAGTGAACATACGCACTGCTGCTTACAACACGGTCTCCATTCAGGGAATATGACTGAATACAGAACGTCCTGTTATGCTCTCAGGCGAGCAGTTAAAGCCGCAAAGCTCCGATATAAAGACAGAGTGGAGTCTCATTTCCAACTCAAGCGACGCGCGCACATGTGGCAAGGTCTGAGTCCATCTGCTCGTTTGGATCTAAATCCTCTGCAGAAGCTTGACGCTGACCCGTTGCTCGTGAGCGAAGTTAAACTCTTTTCACGCTCACTTTGACTGTAACCGTGGCAATGCGACTCCGCCAAGTAGCGCGTTAGAGGAAATTACTCAGAGCAGCAACAATCACGTGATCTCTGTCTCTCGGAGGATGAAGTTCGGAGAGCACTCCGCGTGTGGGCGTCAGGAAAGCTGCTGGGCGGATGGTATTTCAGGCCGTGTTCTGCGGTCCTGTGCTGATCAGCTCGCCGGGTTGTTTACATCTATCTTTAATGAGTCCTCGCTACATCTGTGGTCCCCACCTCCTTCAAAAATCCACCATCATCCCTGTCCCTAAGAACAGTAAACCCTCTTGCCTAAATGACTATCGTCCAGTGGCTCTCACGTCTATAGTCATGAAGGTCTTTGAGAGACTCATTAAAAACACCATTTTGCGCCTTCATTCCTGGCACTTTGGACCCTCTTCAGTTTGCCTATCGTCCCAATAGATCGACTGAAGATGCAATCTCTCATGTCCTCCACTCCCTCCTCACTCACATCGACAGCAAAAGTGGGAACTACGTAAGGCTGCTATTTATTGACTATAGCTCAGCCTTTAACACCATAGTTCCCACCAAGCTAACCTCCAAACTCCTGGATCTCGGCCCTGAATCCTTCTCTCTGCCACTGGATTGAGGACTTCCTCACTGCAGGCCTCAGGTGGTGAAAATAGGCCAGTTCACCTCCACCTCCATCTCCCTGAGTGTGGGAGCTCCACAGGGCTGTGTCCTGAGCCCCTGCTCTACTCTCTCTACACACATGACTGTTTGTCCACACACAGCTCCACCTCTATCATCAAATTTGCTGATGATACTGTTGTCCTGGGCCTCATTTCCAACAACAATGAGGCGGCATACTTGGACGAGGTGGAGCATCTAACATCATCATGGTGCCAGGACAACTGTCTCTCTCTGAATGTTGGCAAGACCAAAGAAATGATTGTGGACTTCAGGAAGAGACAGCAACGGACATACTCCCCCCTCATGATCAGCGGGTCACCAGTAGAGAGAGTGAGCAGCTTCAAGTACCTGGGTGTAAACATCTCCGAGGACCTGACCTGGACTGCACACATTCAGACACAGGTGAAAAAAAGCCAGGCAAAGACTGTACCACCTGCGCCAGCTGAGGAAATTCAGGGTTTCACCAGCTATCCTGAAAACTTTCTATTTAGGGGCGATAGAAAGTGTATTAACTCTTCATCATCTCAACATCACAGCGTGGTATGGGAACAGCACCAGTCATGACTGCAAAGCCCTGCAAAGAGTCGTGCGCTTATCCGAGCGCATCTCAGGGTCAGCTCTCCCGTCTCTGCAGGACGTCTACACCAAACGCTGCAAAGGTAGAGCTACTAAGATCATCAAGGACTCTAATCACCCTGCAAACCCTCATTTCACGCTGCTGCCATCTGGTAAAGCGCTTCGAGAAGCCTGATGGCCAAAACTGAAGACTCAGAAGGAGCTTCTTCCCCAGGCCATCAGACTCCTGAACTCAGTCATTTAACACCACGTGACTTCACTTCAGGATAAGCATCGATACACTGACATTGCACTGCACTTTCTGTTCTCGTTGTTACTGTGTAACAGCCTGTTATAAACCTGTTTGCACATTATACTCTTGTACATTTGTTAACCACATATTTATAAGTCTACAGTTTACTCACTGCACAGTCTACTTCAATTATTTTATTCCACTTCTTTATTCTTATTTTTACTTTTTTTCTTCTACTTGACTTGATTATTTATAATTCTACAGATATAGATATATATATATAGATATATAGTACTTTTTTATTCTATTTCTATATAATTTCCTCCTTGTGTTTTTAACTGTGTTTTTCACTGTCCATGGAGCGGACCTGTTTACATTTCACTGCCGGTTGTATATTCTGTATATAACTGTGTATGTGACAAATAAAACTCTTGAATCTTGAATCTTGAGAGAGAGAGAGAGAGAGAGAGAGAGAGAGAGATCTAAATATCTAAATAATTATTAGTACTTGCTCTAAAATGGCTAAAACTTTTTCAATCACAGGAAAGTTCATTCAAAATATGTAATGAGAATAATAAAGGAATAGTATAAATCTAGTTTTAAAGAGATGATTTCTGTTGTTTATCCACTAAATGAACACAGAGGAAATTATAGGAAATAATTTTCATGTATAATAATAATAATAATAATAATAATAATAATAATAATAGAATTCTGAATTGATTCAGTGAAATTTGAACTTTCTCTGGAAAATAAAATAAATTTTATTTTATTTATTTACTGGTGTTACAGTAAATAACAGTAAATTGATGCTATAGTGAAATTTAAACCATGCTATTTAAATAATCAATTAATAATTATTATTAATAATAATAATTAATAATAATTAATTTTATCACTAGCAAAATCATTGCAAATGTTTTGTGAACATTCTATGTTCTATGAACATTCTAAGCATAATGATCAATGTCTCAGCAGCATCTTCTGTTTTAGATATACTACAGATACTATAGGCGAGAAATGCTCTAAAATGGCATTTCCCAAATTAAAACACACAGATGCCACAATATATGCCTTGTCGGCATTAAAATTAAGTACAGTGAAGCAAACTCTATATATTTCAACATAGAGCAAAGTACAAATTACGATTCTGAAGTGCAGTCTGAAATAAGCCTCGGTTTGTCTAATGTGGCAAATGTAAACAGTGAACTTACCACAGTACGTGCTTTTCAGCAGATCTTGCTCTTGTCTGCAAAGCAGATTGCCATTCTAACTCAAGACTTTTAGGGAAGAACCTTGGAGACAAATCCAGTGCCAATCTTACCATAAACAAAAATATTTATTAAAGAATAAAGAGATAGATTTCTTACATTTATTTCAATAAGGCCTAAGTAAACCCAGAGACTAAAATCTGTAAACTTTGAAGCTAAATGCAGTGTTTTTTCCATAAATACATCCAGCCCTCTCTTTTCTCTTGTATTCTGACCGCACTCACACACATAACATCTCTTTGCCGACACACAAGTCGCAACACGCCAGCAGAGCAGACAGATTTGTAGAATACCACAATAATGCACGTCAGACAGCTTCAGGATCAGACACGCTTTCGAAAAAATAAGAAATTGTACTTTATAAAAGAAAATAAAGCCTATCTTTAGGAGTATTATGTGTTGTTTTTTCATTGTAACACTAGTTTTGTTACAATTAAAGACACCTTTCCCCAAAATTTACCTAAATAGCTCCTCATCAATATAAAAATATATATACAAACAATATATTCATGAAATGTAATACAATAATGAAAATCATTCTGATTTTTGGTGATTTTAGTTCGAAAGTCAAATTCACAGGTCATAAATTATGAGTATCGTCTGTGGTAAAGCGAGATTAGTTTAGTGAGAATGATTAGTATTAGTACACTGTCACGAGTAGAATGTTAGCACACGTTGTTTGCTCAAGGTATTAAACAAACTGCTTGTACAAATATTGTATGTGGAAGTAAAATGAAGCAATATGTAATGAAGATTCTCAGAGATCGTCACAAATTTTAGTCATTCCAGTCAAGTACATTTCACAATTGAACACTCATAGCGAAAGTGGGTTACTCATTAGTTGTTAGCATAAGCAAGAAACACATTTAGCAGATTATCACTATTTTAATTAGAAAAACAAAACAAAAACAAAACTTAAATTCATCATTTGCCCAACCCTGACTAAAGTACCTTGTAAACTCCATACATTTCAAAATGAATTAACTGAACTGCACCAGTTCTGACAAAGTCTGTCAAAGTCATCATTGCAGTGTCTTCCTGTTCCTGTATGACCCTGGTGGCTCTGAACAGGCAAACATGGAGACAGAGCTGACCAATCCTCCAGGTGCTCATGTTATGAGAGGGGATATGGAATGGTGGAATCAATAAGCTCTTGGTGTGAAGAGGCGATGATGAGAGGTCTGCAAGTAATAGAGGACAGTTCTTCTCCCACAATGCACTAGTGCCCTTGTTCACCTGCACACCAGCTGTATTCCAGAGCTCTGACTCTAGTCTCTCTGCTGGCGCCGATTAGGAATCGGTCTTTATTTGGAACATTGCCCGATCGTGACACGACAGGACACATCAGTTACTGAGCAGAGGCAATTAAAGTGCACAGTGGCCAGTCATATAAAGACTCAATGCATGATGGGCAAGAACCGCTTTGTGGAGGTGGGTGGACCCTGGTTAGAGGTGCAGATGTGGCTTAAATCAAAATGTTTCAATAAATGAGTAATTCAAGCATGGCTTCTGCCACTTCTTGCTCAAATTAGGTAATAATAACCCTCCCAAAAAAAAAAAAAGCAGTTACTTGGGATACAAAACCAGATAAAGGAAAAGTTCGCCTTAACATTTTAACTCGGTCATCTTATTCTGACCCTCATGTAGTTCCAACCAAAAGGAGACATTAATCTGAATGACTCTCCATACAATGAAAGTAGACCCTAGCCAGATGTTGGTACAGAAAATATGCGCCACACCTTTAAATTTCTATTTGCCCCTCACATAAAACTACTGCAGCTTACTACTACTTCCAGCTTTTGAAGACAAGGACCCTCAAATATAATGATACTTTTGGGAGAGACTACCTTTGTAAAATAAATACAGCTGTATATTTTCATGTATAAAGTCCCACTGACTGATTTAAAATTAAATACTAATTGGATTTCTTAATGTTATTGCACTAAATAAATGCATTTTGCATTAAGTTGAATGCTGATCTACTCTTTTTAGAGTATTATTAGATAAAGGCTGGGTATGTGTCATGTTTTCTCAGCGTGGCACAGGAAGAAGGCAAGACGAAGAGAAATCAATTCAAGCGAACTTTAATACAGAGAAAACCTAAACCAAACTCAGAACTAAAATTAACGAGAACCGACAACAGAAGACTAGGGGTGCGTCTCAGTCAGCTCCCTAGTTCAGTAGTCAGGGCACTGATCAGGATATAAGTCAATGGTCTGACTCCTGATCAGTGCCCTGACTACTGAACTAGGGAGCTGATTGAGACGCACCCTGAAACACAGAAAACAAAGAGAACTAATTACGCAACAGCTGAAAACAATGACTAATCAAATCAGAAACCATGGTGACAAATAAACGAGCTAACTCAGGTAGATGGTGAAAACAGAAAACCAAGTCCAAACATAATGAACTGTTACAATATGTAGCTAAAGTTTATATCACAATATATGTCCAAATTTTGACAAGATTCAGAAGATATATAAAATATCATAAGATATATTTGCATTTGCCATTTAATTTTTTTATCTATCTAGATAGATCTAGATAGAACAGTTATTGTTACAAAGCATTTACTGCAAAATCAGCAAAAATACGAATAGAACAATACTGAATAATAAAATACATTTACCACTTACTGCTAAATGAACACAAAAAGGAACATTTAAAATCATGTGCTTCGTCACTGTCTGGTGAAAAACCTCCATATTTCATTTTTCTTGCTCACCCTTACATCTGTCAGGTTTCTCAGATATTTAACCAATAAACCATTGGATCCTCAAACTGTCAGTAAAACCTCATAACTCCATGCTCCTCAATGGTGACTGTTTGCAATGCAAGAGTAAATAAAAACTGGTTGTTTGAAAAAGCAGCTTTTTCCTTACTCAAGAAACACTACATATAAAGGCTAATATTTTATGTATTTGAGGAGCGGAGAAGAGTGTATTAGTCTTGCATTTGTCATAGAGTCATAGCCAATATGGTCTTAAATAGCCTGTTGTAGCACTTCATCTTTTATAACATGGGATTTGGCTAAATTACAGAAGAGTGCCCACATAGCCACAACTTGATTTGAGGGGGGATGAAATCTCCCTTGTTGAAAAAAAATTACAAAAAGCACTTTCCCTCTAAAAAAAAAAAAAAACACCATTAACAGTGTTGAGTATTATGTAAAACTTATCATGCAAATAAAATATTAAAATTCTCTACATATGATTATTAATGAACTACAAATAACAGCCACTGACTAATCAGAAGTCAATATTGTAAAGCCCTGTGTGCAGTCAAGCAAACTTTTATAATTTTTTCACATTGTTCAAAATGGCCAGTAAGGGAAACCCCAGACAACCCACCCAACCAAAAAATACATGAAGAACAAAGAATGCTAAAATGCTCAACGTTGCAAATGCATTTTGTAAACATAAACCTTTGACGCTCTTCACGTATATATTTATTCTTATGTAACGGTATATGTTGTTCAAGGAAGAAGGAGGCAGGAACCGGTGAATGTTCAAACACTTATCATATTAAATGAAAGTAAAAGTGTCAGCCCGCACACACATAACTAAAACATAACATAAATAGTCCAGGCCTGGTCCTCTCTCATCCTTCTCTGTCGTCGCGCCTCCTTCTATGTTTCCATATCTCCTCTGTGAGAGATGAGCAGGTGATGCTGATTATCACTCATGCCACCGGTCTCGCTCGCACTCTCACGGCTCTCGGCCCCACCGTGCTTACCACATACCCCCAACGCCCCTCGCAGACCGGAGGGTACCCATGAGACAGGTCCCCCCAGCTGCAGCACCTGGGGGTAAGGTCAGACGAGAAGCATAAGGAGTGACAGAGGCAAGAGAGGAGAGAAAAAAATTATTGGTCAGGTTCCTAAAACGCACTGCCATCCAGTCCTCCAGCAGCTGGGTGAAATCCTCCACGATGCCTGGCAGTGGTGCTGAATGGCCCTCGGTGGACGGCCCTCTGACTCCTCCGCCGCCTGGTGGACGGAGACGGCTCCCCCGGGTTCGGGCAGCTGGCAGCGAGTCCCCCATTCCCTGCTTCTCCCCATAATGGTGGATGGCAGCAGGCCCGGAGCCCACAGCGAACGGTGGTGACTCCTCCGCTCCTTCTCAGATGCCAGCCACCCCTCCAGAACCCAGGCGACTGGCAGCAAGTTTGTCGGATGAGATGTTAAACCAAGGTCCTGACTCTCTGTGGTCATAAAAAATCCCAGGATCTCCTTCGTATCCTGGCCAAATTTGCCCAGTGGCCTCTGTCCATCATGGCCTCCTAATAATCCCCATATACTGATTGGCTTCATCACTCACTCTCCTCTCCACCAATCAGCTGGTGTGTGGTGGGCGTTCTGGTGCAATATGGCCGCCATCGCATCATCCAGGTGGATACTGCACATTGGTGGTGGTTGAGGAGATTTCCCCTTCAATATGTAATGCATTTTGAGTGCTGAGCGCTATATAAATGTAACAAACTATTATTATTATAAAACCTTTTTGTGTACTTCTGTGGTGCTTGTTTGTCGCTTGATAGCCTAGGGTCATTGAATGCTTTCAACAAGAGCAGTTTGGACAGTCTGCTTGGAAGTTTGTGTTTCAAACAACATGATGACGATAAGTAAAGGATGACCTTTTTTAGGGGTGAACTATCTCTTTAAAGTTTATAATGTAGATTCAGAAATATTCCATGTGCACACACTCACTTCTTTCCAGGTCAATAACAGTGGCTGATCACGGCAGACTGTGTTGCTGCGCACAGCCCTGAAAGTGATGTGAAATTTGCTCCGAGATAAAGACGGTGGTTGATGTGGTTCAGATAAAGACCTGATCCTATACAAAACTTCATCATATTATATTTATATCTGTATTAGAGCTTCAGCACAGGCTATCTCTACTGTTATGAAACCCTAGGTTCATGTTTTGGTTTCTTTCTTATTATTTCCAGTTTTCAGAGAAAAGCAGTTGGCAGTGACCACAAACCTGGCCCTGGGACATTATACATCATATCATCATACTGAATGATTATCATATTAACTGTTTTCCCATCAGTATTTTTTTTTAAAGTTCTCAATCAGAGCAAACAGACACGCAACCACACATATTACAGTAATGAGTTAAAAGTGAGCTTAAAGTTCCCCTGTTATGCTTTTTCAGGTATTAACTTTCATGGTAGTATTTATGAATGTAAAATGTCTGCAAAGTTTCAAAGATCAATGTGCACAAGAATTGGAGTTATTGTCTCCCAAAAGAAAGAAGTGATTCTGAACCGCCTGAAACGAGTCACTAATTCCAGTCTTACTTCCTGTAGAGTAGGAACACATTTGCATAATGGCCTCATTGGCTCAAGAAAGTCTTCATTGGCTGCCGTAAATGCCTACTTTGACCCGCCCTCAAACACTGTAGTTGTATCTGAGGCCTGGAAGAGTTTGGTTTGTGTTGTCGACATGTTGAGAATATGCTGGGTTTTTTTCTGCACTACAAAAGCAAATCCATTTTGCATGCACTTCCAAATTATGAGGACTCGGGCTTGAATTCATTTAATAAAACCGACGCCATTGCTCCTGTTTTTATCACTGTGCTGAGGAAGCCTCCGGAGCTGAAGTTCAGATATGGTAATGGACCTTTTGTTTCTGACACACACTGTAAGCGGTGTGATCACAACAGACTGGGCCATCTGACCTGAGTGTTTTTTGACCTTGGATGCATGCAAACCTATTGTAGGAGACCTCCTAACCACTTTAATACTTCATTCAAAATATAATTAATGTGTCATTTATTACATTTTTATTTGCTAATGTATCTATATTTTTAAAAAATTCTTGTTATGATTTGTGATGTTGAAGTGAAATATGACCTGGACATGTTTTTGTGAGATTCACTCCATCAGTGTCATGAGAGGACTCTCACAGGGACTGCTAATGACAAAAACAAACATCCTGAATGAACATCAGGGAAAGTTGATTTGTCTGATGTTTTCAGCATGTGTGGTTCACTGGGGAATGAAGAATATGCCATTCAGTTCTTTTTTGAGTCACACAAATCACTACACAGAAACTGACACCTACAAATCAACTGTCCAAAGGCAAACAATACTTATTTCCAACGCAATCTCTTGGCACTTTTTACCTATTTTAAATCTATAAATATGAATTTGTACAATCTCATTTCTATCTTTTAGTACAGTCTGTTTACACCCCACTGACAGTCATATTTAGGGTTGGGACGGACCTTCTTGCTTACTTTTTTCTAAAATGTCTTATTTATCATATCGCACAAATCCATGCAAAATCTTGTAAAATAGTTGTTTTCTATTTCTTATGGATATTTTCACTACACAGCCTTTTAATTTCTGCATAACAAACTGCTCACTGAATGTAAACATCCTCAACTTTTAAAAGTACCACTTTTCAGCATATTGAAACCCCAAAATGCCAACATAACAAAAACGTTTCTAAACCAGACTGTTTCTGAGGGGTACTCCAGAAAGCAAGGTTAACTACCGTCACACATACAGACCTTGCTTACTCGAGGTATGCTGGTTCCAGAAACCTGTCTGTGAGTAAGTTCAGCCAACTCAAGAGTATGTTCCGCTTAACACACAAGACATTCTCAACAGAGCGACGAATCGATGATTCACCATGGAAACAGATGCTAAGAAAAAGCGCTAAGTCTACTTCCTCTTCTTCTTTTGTTTAATGGTGATTTACATAACCTACTTAATGCACATCGCCACCTATTTGGTGGTTATGCAATTATTTTATCAATGTTTTATTTTAATAAGTCATGTTTATTCACTGAGAATAAGGATTATATTGTTTGTCTGATGCTAATTAATTGAATGCAGATCCATGTGTGAGATGACAATAAAATAAATAATAAATATATTTGAATTGCATTAACATTTACACTTATTTTTATTTTTTTATTAGAATTGTTTAGAATTAATATATAATATTGTATATTATATAACTGAAACAAATTTGGTTATATTAATAACTATATTAATTATATAATACACATCTGAATACCATGTTCAGAGAGTGAGTTGCCATGGTTACTTACATACCCTGAAAGTTACCTCCATTTTTGGAACTGAAAGTTGAGGTTATCCGCTAACTTACTCTTAAACGTACCCGGGTATGTCACATAACCTGCTTTCTGGAATACCCCCCGGTTCACTTGTATGACCTTCAAAAACAATAATTGGTTTCAAACAGGTTTTCCAAAACATTCCTTCCGACCCTTCAACCCCTGCCCCCATCTCATATTGGTCGGGCAAAAAGTAGCCCCACCCCAAATATATGCTATTGGTTGAGCCATAAGTTGACAAGTTGGACCGCTCAAACAAATATTTTGGTAGCACCACAGAGCCTCAGTGTCTCATTTTTTTGTGGAAATCAAACTGCTTACTTGGCTTACAGTTAAAGTTCTGTTAAACTGGGGGGAAAGTATTTTAACATAAAAAAAAAAAAAAAAAAACCTTTTAAAGAGACAAATGCTATTTTGCATGCATAACTGATTCTAGACACAACAGAAGCAAAAGAATATGAAATTCAATTACACGCCTGCGTTTCTGCACAATGTCAATTGGACAGTTGACAGCACATGGAGAGCCACAAAGACTGACGTTTCGAACTTTAAAAGTGCGGTCAGTGGGTGGAAGAAAGACACAGCCAGTTGGCAAACTCATATTTCCCTCAGAGTCTCTTGGTCCGTCTGCTGTTTCCCTCCAGAAATCAGCTCTTCCTTTCATGTAGTCTGAAACACATGCTTCCACTGCTGAGTTACTGTCGTAGAAGAGCGATGAACACATGGAGCCACGCTGACATGACAGAGTTCGCTTAGACATCTCGTATTAGTCTAGTTGACGTCCTTCAGTTTAAAATCACATTGACTCCTTGTAATCCTCATAAAATCATTTTTATATCTTGAAAGCTGCTGTACACGTACAAGAATAATACACAAACAAACAAACTTCCAGTGTCACCAAGCGCCAGTAAGTCTCTCTCTCTCTCTCTCTCTCTCTCTCTCTCTCTCTCTCTCTCTCTCTCTCTCTCTCTCTCTCTCTCTCTCTCTCTCTCTCTCTCTCTCTCTCTCTCTCTCTCTCTCTCTCTCTCTCTCTCTCTCTCTCTCTCTCTCTCTCTCTCTCTCTCTCTCGGCAGCTCAGACAGCTGAACTCTGATATACATGAGTCTACACCAGCATGCTGGCCTCATACAGGTATGTATGTGTGTGTGCATTTGTGTTTAATGTGTGTTTGTGGGACTGGCAGCTGAACAGTGAGTCACAGCCCATGGAGAGGGCGGAACCACTAGACGGCTGTCTCAAAATTAACCCTTTACTGGAGACTCCTCTTAAAGCGAGCAATAACACAAGTACATATGTGACCCTGGACCACAAAACCAGTCATAAGTCACACTGGGATATTTGTGGCAATAGCCGAAAATACATTGTATGGGTCAAAATGATTGATTTTTCTTTTATGCCAAAAATCATTACGATATTAAGTAAAGATCATGTTCCATGAAGATATTTTGTAAATTTCCTACCGTAAATATGTAAAAATTATTATTAGTAATAATATGCATTGCTATGGGCTTCATTTGGACAATTTTAAAGGTGATTTTCAGATTCCAAATATTTGTATTTCTGCCAAATATTGTCATATCCTAACAGAACATACATCAATGGAAAGCTTTCAGATGATGTATAAATCCCAATGAAAAAATAAAAATTACACTTATGACGTACGTCCTTGTACAGATATCTCAGGTATGAATGTCACTACATTAGATAACAAAACATCAAACCAAGTGCCATGTTTTAAAGTTGAGAAAATAAGTACACATTAGCATACTTTTAAAAGAGTACTCATTATTGAAATAATGTTTAAAAGAATATGCTCAAGTGTGATATAGCTATATTAAATGCAATTATCTGTACTTTAAAGTGCTTTTTTGAACCACTTAAGTAGGACTTAAGTTCATGTAATTTCATCATTATTTCTATTCACTTTGAAATGTGTTTTTTTGTACTGCCGAATGTACTTAATTTATGGTAAATTATTATTTCACAAGGAATTATTTTAAATTTGAACTTACAATAAATACACTTTTCAGAATGAATACACATTGTATTGGTCATTAGTTTTAGGGAACATGAGCATAGCTAAGAATATTTTGGGTTAAGTACAAGTTAAAGGCTTAATATTTTTCTTTTGGCCCAGTCAGACCAGTTCAGATTTGTCCTTAACCTGTCAAACTGCACAAAAGTTATTGCTTTCATTGTTTTTGACCCATGTAACCTTGTGGTTAAAGGTTTAAGATTTCCAGGTAGGACATATACTGAAATTGAATAGAGTTATCAAACATTTCCCAGTCTTCACTGGATTAATTATAAATTAAATATAGATTTATCATTATTAAAGCTGCAAAAGTTATTCAGTTAAGAGCAGTAAGTGACTTTTTCTTTTGTTCTTTGATTAACATTAATTACAGACAGCAGTTTAATTAAGCTGCTGTCACTTTAATAACTGCTGCACATGATCTTACACGCGTCCCACAACTCTTCTCACAACTCTTTGTGTTCATTTAACACTTATTAACTAATTTAAGACTGTGTTTGTGAGGATACATGACAAAACATTTTGACATAATTTTGTGCTTTATGACATAAAATGTGCTTTTCACTACTCCTATAATGTATGATATACAGAAAAATATATATGTTTGTATTGAACATTTATGGAGCAACAGATTTTGTGTGAAAAGAAATCATAAAAGTGGTTTCTTTTATTTAAAAATCTTACCCCACACACGGGCAAAAGGCTCACAGTATTAATACAGCTAAAATAATGTGTTCTTAATAATGTTAATACTTGTTCAAAACAATCACTTTAGCCAAGTTTGAACTAATCTCTGTTTATTTTGATAAATAAAATAATTAATTTTTATCAGTAAATATGATGTCACTAAAATATGTTAATATAGAATATATATCTGAAAAATATAGAAACAAAATCATTTAAAAAAGTAAAGATTCTGAAAGCATTGAAGGAGATCCCATAATAATTTAATATAGATTTACAGTAGTAACAATACATTATATTTTATTATATGATATGATTAATATCACATTTTTAAATAAGATTGTTTCATTAAATATGGTGAAAATATAAATATGGTGAATAAGGTGGACACCCAACTTAATATATGATACTTACAATCTGAATCTAATCATGTCATGTCAACACATGTTAAAGTCAGCCGCTGTTTATGATCATGTTAATTATTGTGCCTTTAGCCCCAACAGCAGGGCGCTTTTACCCCAAAATACCGTATTTTACATATTCTTCTGTTATTGAAAATCTGTTGCTTTAATTACCTTGAACAAAACTAACAAACATTAACAAGACCTTTTTGTCTTATTTGCTATTTGCTAAACATTTTAGAAACATCAAATATTAGATCAAATGAGCGCAGAATCAACTTTGCGCTGCTGTCGGATCACGTCACGGATCAGACACATTTCCACGTGCATCTTGAGAAGCGGATGCTTTGGAAAGTGCTGAGGCAAGTTTTTATGCCATCTAGAGGTTTAGAGAGAATAAAATCAAAGAGTCTTTTACCCCATGGAGCCTTTTAGCCCTGTTGTACCCTACCACACTGTGTTCTCTTTTTGTGTCCTGTCACACTTGCATGGTTTAAAAACATTTGGTTGAATAAGAGAAAAGCGTGATCATATAAATGTAACACTAACCAAAGGATGATGGAAAAAAAATATGATGCATTAATTGCGTTAAATATTTTTAACACGTTAAATTGAAAAAGTAATTGCATGCGTTAAAGGGTTCATTTTGACATTACATTTAATTTTATTAATAACAACACTGGTGAGATTGATATGATGATAGAGATTGGCATGGTAATGAATATGGCAATGTTAATGTATTTGGTCTTGGTGGAATAGATCTGCTACGCTGTTTCCGCTGGGGAGCAAGTACCGAGACTTGCTACTGCCATTAGCATGCAAGACAGGTGGAGCTGGGGAAGGTGGAGGGTTTCTGAAAGCACACTGCAGACTGCTAACAGCAACACTACACTCATTGGCCATAACACTCATTGGCGCTGTTGCAACAGCAATCAACCGGCTGTGCTATGTACATAATGATGTGATCACTATCAAATAAGTTCAAGACCCATCAACTTGCACCATCTAGAGTTTCATGCCAGAACTAGTTAAGTGACCATGAGAAAATAGTAATGTGGTGTCTGTCAGGAGTTCGTAAGCAGCACACAAGAGAGGAGAGGACAACTTCATCCATCTTGTTTACTCATTCACTTCCGTTCTCACACACATTAAGCAGTCCACAACACAATTCAATTACAAACACAAGTCCATCTGCTTATAAAAAATAGCTCACCTCTCCTCACATGATTTTAGATAACATGATGTATTCTGCAATGTATTCTGCACACTTCTTCTGAGCTTTAATTTTCTTAAATTAAATAAACCTATCCTTTGCTGAATTCAAAATAAACCTCTGGTGAGACTGCGGATCCTATTCAGTCTCTCTCTCTCTCTCTCTCTCTCTCACACACACACACACACACACACACACAAACCTGCAGAGCTACAGAAGTAAGGTTTAATAGATCAAGTCCTTATGGAGCAGACCAATACCTTCAGTTATGATGGCAGAAAAGAAGAAAATCTATGAAGAAAATCTTATGGTCACACTTTATATTAACTACAATATACTTACATCAGGGTCGTCACCAGAACAGATCGAATGGGGGAGGGGGTCTCCCAGCATAAACACTGCTGATAAATTACTTGTTAATAAATCGTCTACGTTCTCAAACCACTGTTAATTACAACAGATTACATTCATATGCGGGATTTGGCATGGCAGAAAGCGTACAGAAAGAGTGTTCCTTTATAATCAGTAAAAGCTCACCTATGGTTCATTGCGATCTCAAGAAGTTCTGTTACAATAAATAAAGCTGACTGCGCAATGAATCTCTTATTTACATTTTTTTTTTTGTTATAATGAGGGGCTATTTGCAAGCGTGCAGAACTCAGATCCACCCACCTCTCAAAATGGCAGAGTTGTTCAGTGCTAATTTAAACACCTCTGATTGGTCATTGCATGTTTGGCTACATTTGCTCAATGCAGTGAAAACACATAAACAGAAAGACTTTCGTAATTTTCATTTTGTTTGCTAAATATGTTTCACCATTATGCTAATATTACAGTGAAAACTGATCTTAGGCCAATAGTTATGGGCAGCTTTTCCCTCTAAAACAATCAGAAGCAGCAGCAGGCATTGGTTTGAGTCTGTGGCCAGGGGAAGGTAAGCCTTGCCCAGCCTTACACACACTCTGCTATTTTTTATGGACTAATGGTGGCTGAAACTCTCAAAACAAACCATCAAGTTCCGCCAGTTCACACAAAGCAAAAATTCACCTTTCAGCCAGATGGGGGCAGTCACAAACTGACTGCTAGGTAAATTATGTCCACTAGTTTACCAAAGAAACCTGCACACAGAGCATGATCAGGAAAGATATATTCACTGTTATGTTAGCAACAGGACAAGAAAGGTTTGTGTGGAGAATGAATTAGGATGAAATGAAAAACAGGAGTTCTCCATTTTTTTTAAATTTTAAATAATTCATAAAATATCCCTAACACCAATACCAGAGAAATACTGTAAGTGTCCTGAAATCGCACCTGTTTCTGTGGCAATACTAGTGAAAGCTAACTGTTAGCATTCCCATTCATCTCATTTTGCCAATAAATAAGCATTGCAATCTTTAAACATTTGTTTGGTTATCTCTAAAGCTTACTTGACTTTGTTTTAGATATATATATATATACACACACTCACCTGAAGGATTATTAGGAACACCATACTAATACTGTGTTTGACCCCCTTTCGCCTTCAGAACTGCCTTAATTCTAAGTGGCATTGATTCAACAAGGTGCTGAAAGCATTCTTTAGAAATGTTGGCCCATATTGATAGGATAGCATCTTGCAGATGATGGAGATTTGTGGGATGCACATCCAGGGCACGCAGCTCCCGTTCCACCACATCCCAAAGATGCTCTATTGGGTTGAGATCTGGTGACTGTGGGGGCCATTTAGTACAGTGAACTCATTGTCATGTTCAAGAAACCAATTTGAAATGATTCGAGCTTTGTGACATGGTGCATTATCCTGCTGGAAGTAGCCATCAGAGAATGGGTACATGGTGGTCATAAAGGGATGGACATGGTCAGAAACAATGCTCAGGTAGGCCGTGGCATTTAAACGATGCCCAATTGGCACTAAGGGGCCTAAAGTGTGCCAAGAAAACATCCCCCACACCATTACACCACCACCACCAGCCTGCACAGTGGTAACAAGGCATGATGGATCCATGTTCTCATTCTGTTTACGCCAAATTCTGACTCTACCATCTGAATGTCTCAACAGAAATCGAGACTCATCAGACCAGGCAACATTTTTCCAGTCTTCAACTGTCCAATTTTGGTGAGCTTCTGCAAACTGTAGCCTCTTTTTCCTATTTGTAGTGGAGATGAGTGGTACACGGTGGGGTCTTCTGCTGTTGTAGCCCATCACCTTTCTTTCCCATTCTGACATTCAGTTTGGAGTTCAGGAGATTGTCTTGACCAGGACCACACCCCTAAATGCATTGAAGCAACTGCCATGTGATTGGTTGATTAGATAATCACATTAATGAGAAATTGAACAGGTGTTCCTAATAAACCTTTAGGTGAGTGTATATATATATATATATATATATATATATATATATATATATATATATATATATATATATAAAATGATATGACCTGGAAATCTACCTAAAATCAATTTCCTTAGCAAATTCCACAAAAAAACAAAACAAAACAAAAAAATATTTTAGTTATTGACTGACTAGATCAACAACAAGCAGTTGCCTTATGTTTTGGGTACAGTTAAAGTTAGCAAAATGATCCAAGTCAGTAAATGGCTAAAATCATTACAGCACCTTCACGTCATTTGAAATTTAAACACTCTTTATCCAAAGCAACATATACGTTCCCTTACTGTACTCTTAATAAATATTATTGATGTAGTATGTAATTTCTGCAACACAGACCCACTTTATATTAGGTGACCTTAACTACTATGTACTAACATTTAAATTTATAAATGTAACTACAGAAATGTATTATAGATGTAATTACATGCAGGTAATTTAAAATGTAAGTACAATGTAAAAACATGTATGTAGAAAATAAGTGCATTGTATCAAATGATTATTACACTGTTGACACTTCCCTTACACCTAAACCTACCCATAAACCTACCCATACCACCACACCTGTCCATGAAAGCTCTAGTGTAAGTTCTGCCAGGAAGATTCAATGTTACGTCACTTATCACATTCAGACCTAACCAATCATGTCCTAATACTTGGAGTATAAAAGAGATGCTGATGCCAACATTTACCCCCATCCTCCCCACCACCACCAGGATGGTCCCTGCCTATACCTCCCAGGGGGTCGGCCACGCCCCTGCCTTCACCTTCAGGCAAGAAATGCAGAGCCTGGTACCCTCAAGACGAGAGCTACAGACTATGCCAAAGAATCTCTAAATATAATAATTGCTGGTCTGTTAAAAAATTAGCGATTGTTACTTCATCTGGCCTCCCGTAACTAACTTTACCCATATCCCACCTCAATATCAAAGTGTTTTGCAATACAATATAAACATAATAAGTACATTGTACTTATTTTTTCAAGTACATAGAAGTTAAGGCCACCTAATATAAAGTGGGACCTGCAACACTAGTAGAACCAAAGCAAACAGTTTTCTCAAACACTAGTCGCACATGGCAAGACCTCTGACTGGCAGCATAAAGGCTGGCCCACTTGTTTAAGCTAAGAACCACCCACGTAGACAGAAAGGTGCTCACTGAATGAGAAACCCTTTGCTTTAGGGCTGAGTTCATCTAAAATATGTGATACTAAAAAATAATGCTGCATAATGTCACAGTGTCAGTCCAAATCAGATTTTTGTGCATATCTGATTGGAATCAAGTTCAAGTTCAAGTTCAATTTGAGCTTTATTGTCTTTCCGCTACATGTGGGGACATACAGTGGAACGAAATGTCGTGCCTCACAGGACCACGGTGCTACATAAGTACAGACATACAACCATAAAGTAAAACACTATAAACCTATACATAACTAACCTACTGACAGATTTGACTATAAATATACTATATATAAATATAAATGTTAACCTATACATGTCTGGGGAACAGTGCAAGATTATTGTAGTGCATGAACATGTAAACATACATATATTATAGAGTCTTTTGTGGGCTTATGTACACACAGCAGTGTGTGAAAGTGACTAGTGCGCATAGGGGAGAGTGTGTTACTACAGGTGTTTTTTTCCGGCCCACTCACCTGTGTGTAGCACACTTCAAAGTGCACTTTTTTTTTTTTTTTACCTTTTTTCCTCCAACCAATCCAACCTTATTCAGCAAGTCTAGATGTCATATCAGAATTTCTGGAAATCTGTTTCAGTCTGATCACTTTATTATGCTATGTAAAACAAAACATGTCGATATTGTAGGGAATATGCTGTATATCAGCTCAGAATTTGGCCTGAAACCAGAGTACTCCCTCCAAAAGGATGCAAAACAAACGTGGGACTGCAGCTAGGATACGGCACTGACAAACCCCCAGAAAATTGCGGAGCGCAAAGCTGGGAAGGTGGAAGGAAGGTGGTTGGTCACTGGACCACGAGGGCTCTTGCATCATAGGACAGGAGTTTGATTCACACAGCATCGGACATGTGATCTCTGCCGGCAGTCGAAACGGGGAAAAAGCATCTGTAGGGAGTTCAATAATCACAGCATCAGATCTAAGCCTCGCCAGTAGTTGGATGGGGACCATCGCACATGGGGGCGAACTCCTGCAGGAACAGAGGAGATATCACTGCTGCGGCAGTGAAGGAAAGGTTAGACTGAGAAACTAAGCTCTTGCAGGAGTGGAGGGGATATCACTGCAGCGGCAGTGAAGGAAAGTTTAGACTGAGAAACTGAGCTCCTGCGGGAGTGGAGGGGATATCACTGCTGCGGAAAGGTTAGATGGAGAAACTGAGCTCCTGCGGGAGCGGAGGGGATATCACTGCTGCGGCAGTGAAGGAAAGGTTAGATGGAGAAACTGAGCTCCTGCGGGAGCGAGGGGATATCACTGCCGCGCAGTGAAGGAAAGGTTAGATGGAGAAACTGAGAGGGGCTCCTGCGGGAGCGGAGGGGATATCACTGCTGCGGCAGTGAAGGAAAGGTTAGATGGAGAAACTGAGCTCCTGCGGGAGCGGAGGGGATATCACTGCTGCGGCAGTGAAGGAAAGGTTAGATGGAGAAACTGAGCTCCTGCGGGAGCGGAGGGGATATCACTGCTGCGGCAGTGAAGGAAAGGTTAGACTGAGAAATGGAGCTCCTGCAGGAGTGGAGAGGATATCACTGCTGAAGGAAAGGGAAGGCCTCCTGTGGAGAGGTCTGTGGGGAAGGCCTCTGTGTCTTGGGGTACGGGGAGCAGAGTGGATAAGCTGACATCCACGTGATGCTGCCGAAAGTTCGGTGGCGGTGTCAGGCGGAGAACGGGTGCTCCTTTGATCTGACAAAATGCAGTGGAGGGTCCAGGGAACAGAGATCAGTCTCAGACATTATGACAAATGGGTGGGACCAAATGCAGAAAACTGTCAAGGAACATAGGTGAGTCAGCAATGTATATAGGCCTCCTCTCATGCTAATTGGATAGATAATTTTAACGTGTTAATCCCGAACTTTAATAAAACCAAAATCTTATATTGTAAAGTGCATTAGATAAATTCTGCAGCCAAATGCCTAAATTCAAATCTAGAATGAAAGCATACATCAGAATGATCAGGCATAACATTATGACAGGTAAAGTGAATAACACTGATTATGTCTTCATCACAGACCTGTTAGTGGGTGGGATATATTAGGCAGCAAGTGAACATTTTGTCCTCATTGTAGATCTAGATGACAATTACATTAAGTGCAAATAACCCGCCTTTACTAAATGTCTGTTTGGGTCAGACAAATTAACTTAGGACACCAATTTATTTACAGCAGTGATAGTGTAGAGGTAAAGAGCATGGCAGAAACTTTTGATGCAAAACTTTTGACGGTTTGAATCCGCCTTTTACCGCACTTGCTTTACCCATTAATGCATGTGGGGAGCGAAGGCTGGCCCGTGTGGTCCGATCAAACAGACAAGCTACTGTAGCTCAAATTGCTCAAGAAGTTAATGCTGGTTCTGACAGAAAGGCTGCCAGAATACACAGTGCATCGCAATTTGTTGCGTATGGGCTGCATAGCCGCTGACCAGGCAGGGTGCCCATGCTGACCGCGGTCCACCTCCAAAAGCGGCAAAACTGGGCATGTGAGCATCAGAACTGGACCGTGGAGCAATGGAAGTGTCACGATTCACCAGTGAGAGTGCCTTGGATTACCACCAGAGGGCATTCCACCCCGGACTGTCATTCCACCAAAGACTACATTACCCATAATCCTTTGCCCGGACTCATCAGCACTCACTGTTTACACCTGTGTCTCATTTACCTCCTTACCTCAGCCTAAATAAACCATGTCATTCACAGCGAAATCTTGTTAAGTGTAATACTGCATTTTTGAGCATTCTCCCTGGTTTCTTGTTTTCTGTCTCTTGGTCTTGGATTACTTGCCTGTTCCGTGGTCTCTCCTGCCTTGTTTGCCTGTTTGGACTGCTTGAGGTCCAGTATTGCCTGTTTTTGAGGCAGTATGACCTTTTGCCTGTTTTTAACTACGATTGTGGCTTATTACCCTTTCAATAAAGCTGCGTTTGGATCCTCAACCTTTGAGTCTCGGAGCAATTACATTACAGAAAGAAGGTGGCCTGGTCTGATGAATCACATTTTCTTTTACATCATGTGGATGGCCGGATGCGTGTGCATCACTTACCTGAGGAACACATGGCACCAGGATGCACTATGAGAAGAAGGCAGGCCGACAGAGGCAGTGTGATGCTTTGGGCTGCAATGTTCTGCTGGGAAACCTTGGGTCCTGCCATCCATGTGGATGTTACTTTGACACGTACCACCTCCCTAAGCATTGTTGCAGACCATGTACGCCCTTTCATGGAAACAGTATTCCCTGGTGGCTGTGGCTCTTTCAGCAGGATAATGCTCCTGCCACAAAGCAAAAATGGTTCAGGAATGGTTTGAGAAGCACAACAACAAGTTTGAGGTGTTGACTTGGCCTCCAAATTCCCCAGATCTCAATCCAATCGAGCATCTGTGGGATGTGCTGAACAAACAAGTCCAATTCATGGAGGCCCCACCTCACAAATTACAGGACTTGCTGCTAACATCTTGGTGCCAGATACCACAGCATACCTTCAGGGGTCTAGTGGAGTCCATGCCTCGACGGGTCAGGGGTGTTTTGGCAGCAAAAGGGGGACCAACACAATATTATTCATATAGGTCATAATGTTATGCCTGATCGGTGTATATTTACTTCGGTGGTATTTTTTTTTTTGTTGTAGTTGTATTGCAATTAAAACACACTGCAGTCATACTAAGTATGCAGAAACACAAAATGTTTATAAAACGTATTATGTATACTATTATAAATTTGACTGAATGTGCATATACACAGATTGTTTTTTTTTTGTTTGTTTTTTTTTTTGTTCGGTTTACTTGTGCATGGATGTCCTCTCTTACAGCAGATGTAAGAGAATGCTTACACCAATACAATTGAAAACCAAACAGATAACATGGAATAGAGTTGTATGTGAAGTCAAGTTACCTTTATTTATATAGAGCTTTTTACAATGCAGATTGATTCAAACCATCTTCACAGTGTTAACAGGAAATTAAGGCAACAAAATTTTATTTGGCTGTACAGCCACTCTGGTGAAAATGGTGATGTCATCCAGCTCAGTTCAATTATCATATAGTGTCAATGCGGGCAGATCGGTAATATAGTTATAGTATTAGTAATAGCACTAAACACTGAAGTGACAAGTGTGGTCCGATAATTACAGCAATTTCAACCATAAAAAATATTTGTGTGCTGCTTTGTTTGTATGGTTACAAACTTTGAACACAGTCTCACTGATGTCTGTAGGATGTTTGAGAATTCTAATATGATATGACAACGTTATTAACACATGGCTTCCTTAAACTCAGGCACGTGCACTGTGACGTCTGCACATCTGGAAGAAATTTAAGTTTGGATCATTCCAGCCCTAAAAATAGATTAGCAATCTGCTGTAGTTTAAGTAATAACTGGCCAGAGTCACATACTATTTTAAAACATTCAGTGCATTACAAATGTGAATAGTCAGGGTGTAAATGTGATCAATATAGACAGCCAAATAATAATGTTGTCAATGTTAATTCATTTGTTTACATGTTTACATCACACATGGAACACAAAGCCCAAATTTGCATTTGTTTTGCATTGCACAGCCTAAACTCCAGAGCACCAACCCTTGACAAACACTTACAGAGATATATAATACTCACATATATGCAAAAAAAAAGATAATATCAAGTGACAAGTAAACAATTTTGGTGAGTAGCTACTGTAACTAAAAGTAGTGATGCTACTAACTGAACTACATTTTCATTAGTGGCTCAGTAGCTTAAAAATAGTGTAGCCCTTTTCACAAATATTTCAATATAATTAATATTTTTGTCATAGTATATTGCACTAACAGGTTTAGAACCAAGTGAACTAAGATAAAAATCAAATGCCTCTGTGGCAGTCTGATTCATTTTAGTCAATCAGTTAATTCGGATATGTACTTGTACTATTAATGTCCCCTTTGATAATGCGCCTGATAATCTATTTATATTATTTATATCTGTTAGCTACTTTGTATTAGTAGCTTAACTGTAGTTTAATTACTTTAAACTTTGAAACTTTAACAAGTTTCTCAAACAGAGGTCTTGACATACAATCTGGACATGAAACATCGAAGGCGGAAAGTCTATACAGCTGTTGAGATGTCCATCTCAAGTGTGCCAAAGTAATAAATCTGAACTGCACTTAATGGAAGAACACATTTTTTCAGCCCTGCTGCGGCAGACAACTCCATTCACACTGCAGTTGACCTGCCTGATCTGACTTCAGCAATCAAAAAAAAAAAAAAAAAAACCTTTGACAAAGCAGACCCTATGTAACTCGGCATAAAAGTGTTTTCTGACGTAATATACAGTAGATGGCCAAACATACCCGATGCAAGAGTGTCGTCTCCAAGTTGAGCCACAGTTAAAGAGCGAATTCCTCCTGAGGATTCGAGGATCCTTGTGCGTCATTTCAAAAAGCTGTGGAAACAACTTTCTCTGTCTTTTACCAGCACTTGCTAAAAAGAAACATCCTTAGAGTTTGTCTATTCTAAAGCTCAACCAAATGAGCAGACAGGTGAAACCATGTTCAGACAGGTAAAGATCAAAGGAGCCTGAGCAAAAATCGGACACCTTAGTCCAAGACGTCTTGTCTCCATTTACAAAACCTCATCCTCAGGGTTTGCTGAACAACAATGTGATGACTAGCTCATGTAGATCCTCATCCAAAGCTGATGAATATCTTCTGCAACATGCCAGATAAGAATCATCAGAATCTACTTTCAAAAACTTTCATAATTCATAAAACTCTTTACTTAACTTATTATGGGACTCCCTAGGGATGCAGTTTAGAGGGTCAAGGTCCCACTAAGTTTCCATATGAATGTTTCTTTGGCTTAATGTTGGATGGGCGGGAAGAAGCAAGCGAGGAGAAAAGAAAGGGAGAGGGGGAGGTACAGCACACTGAGCCTGGAGGGTGGTGTGCGGTCACACGCTGCAGCATTTCATATACATGTGTATTGTGAATAGTCTGCGATGGGTGGCTCCTGTTTGTCCACCAACATCAGAGTAAGTCGTGAACACTCACACAGCATGAAGCAATAACAGCACACTCTTACAGAGGGTGCTGCTCTGACATGTCTATGCTGTTGTCTGCAGACTTAATTTTCATTGCACATTCATTTCTTCCATTTAACGAGAGAATGACCTGAGCCGGAAAGGAAGTTAAGAAAATAAATAGAAGATAAATTATAAGAATGTTCCTGAGTGCAATTCTTGAAAATGTTTTAAGAAGTTAACAAATATTTTCTTAAGAACATGAAAGGCTTTGGTGTAATTTGATTGAAAGGTGGGTATCGCTGAAGATGTGCCGAATTAAAAAATACCTCAAAGGCCGTCTTTTTGCACTGCCTGCAGATTACCGTAGGTATCATAATAAGAGCACAGACTACTTTTATACGACTGGCTTTACAGGAGTTAATCACTCAGCGGTGTGTTTTTAATGTGTCATGTCAAGTTAAAACTGCCATTTTAAAAGAGTCTGTCTCAAGAAGATGCAGTGGTTATTCACATTTATTTGTGCTCTGTCTTTCTTGCACTTTTTTCTTGTAGTGAATGCCTGTATCTGTGCTGCCTCGCTAGTTCAGACTTGAGTGAGCGCATCACGTAACATAATATTGTAATAATATTGTAATGCTTAATATTTAAAATCAACTTAATAACAATCTTAAGAGAAAAATATGAGAACATTATTACGTTTTTGGGAATACAAAATATTCATATCTTTTTACTTAAATTAGAAAATAAGAAGAAATTGGCAGTTAAGAAGAATTTTTTGTGAATCCGGCCCCTAATCTAAACTTTTAGAACTTTAGCCTTGCAAAGTGTCCAATCAGAACTTAAAGGGTTAGTTCACTCAAAATTGAAAATGATGCCATAATTTACCCAACCTAAAGACATCCTAGGTGTATATGACTTTATTCTTTTAGCCAAACACAATATATTATTAGCTTGGAAGAGCCAGGATATTTGTTAAAGGGGTCATGAACTGTTTTTTAAAAAAAATTATACTGTTGTCTGAGGTCAACTTATGACGTTCGTCTGGTTTTTACATTCAAAAACATCATAATGAATAAGTAATAGGCTATTTTCTATCCTGGTTTTGATGCTCTCTCCTGCACGCTCGGATTTTATGGGTGTGCTGCACTGAAGACTTGGAAGTAAACGCCCACGGCTATGATTGGATAAGATTTGCATCCCCCGCGAGTACACATGAGGGATTGTTTTGAAGCGTGTGGGGAAACGGCAACCAGAAAGATTCACCCAGCTCGCAAAATGTCTTCATCAAACAAATACAATGATTTATCTCTCATCCACCTGCAATTAATTGGAATGTTATTTTTTTATTACTTGGTCCTCCTGATCGGTGGATATAACCATGCACCATGCATCAACTAACGCACACACACACACACAAGACTCACTGCAGAGTCAGACAAATCAAAGCATGATCAAAACTTCCACGATTGCATTTTTCCTTGAGGCGTGAGAGGCGTGCAGAGCCAGACTAAAGTATAAACAAGGCTTGAGCTTCTTGTCTGCAAGCATTCATTTTTCACAAAAGAGAGTAATGTGAGTAATTAATTAAAATTTCAGTAATTGTAAATATTTAGTTACATGCCTGTTACTGCTAAAAGTAGTGGAATTACAGTAACGGGTTACTTTGTAGCACGTTACTCCCAACACTGGTTATTTATCATGTCAGGCACGAGTGGTGGGCGGGGCTAGAGAATCAGGCTGTTGAGGCGGTGTTTCACCACACGCTGATGTCACAGCCTGGCATATTCTGAGATCGATCGTTTGCTGGGCCTGGTGTCAATAAAAGCTTTTCTTTGACTAACAAGGACGTTTTCAGCTCTGAAACTTACAGGATAGTCTTATATTACCATGACCTTTTATATATCAAAAGCTCAAGGGAAAGTTGATTTCTCAATTCATGACCCCTTTAGTATAACTTTGGTGTAATAATATATGTTTGGTGGAAAGAGTAAAGTCATATACACCTAGGATGGCTTGAGGGTAAATTATGGGATAATTTAAATTTTTGGGTTAATTTAGCCTATGGGCCCTATTTTAACGATCTAAGCGCATGGTCTAAAGCGCATGGCGCAGGTGCACCTAGGGCGTGTCCGAATCCACTTTTGCTAGTTTAACGCTGGGAAAAATGGTTGGCATGCCGGCGCATAGTCTAAAAGGGTTGTCCCTATTCTCTTAATGAGTCATGGGTGTGTTTTGGCCATAGAGTGCAATAAACCAATCAGAGTCTCATCTCCCGTTCCCTTTAAAAGCCAGTTGCGTGTCCCTGTGTGTGTAATAAGCAGAGAGTACACACGTTGTGCACCCGCCTATAGGCGCATATTTACACACTCTTTAAATAACATAAAAAATACTGTGTCACTGGTTAATGGCACAGTCATTTTCAGCTGCCTCAAAATAACAACATGCCAACATTGCACCTGAACACCTCGTTTTCAGACCAGCATGCCCATGGGTGCACAAATGGGTGCAAATGCATTTGTTATTTAAACAACGTAGAGCTGGACGTGAAAATGATAACTGTGTCAGGCTGAAACTAGCAAAAGACACTTGCGTCGCGCCTGGTGCCGCATTCAATTCAGTACTGTGTCCAATCATTCATTCATTTTGCTACAATGTCTGTCCGGTGCCATGTCCAGTCAGAAGTCAGTTCAAATTTGTTGTCCGATCAGAATTTTTTTGGCACTGTGACCAACTTTAGTTACAGTGTTACTGTGACTGATCTTACCTTCAGTTCAGTACCATGTCCGATCAGAATTTCAGACTGGTACTGCGATTCATATACTACTTTCAGTTTGGTTCCATATGTTATCCAATCAATTACTTACTACAGTATGTCTGATCTGGCAGTCAGTTTTGTTCTCACCACAGTTATGCGTCATCAAGCATGCAGAGATTCCTGTAGAAACATGACTCCACTGCCTGGAATTTTCAGATCCAACACCCTGGATGGATGGTCCGGTGAGTAAAAGTCATTAAAATCCTGATATTAGCTAATTAGTTATATTTTAAAGGGGAAAACATAAATTCCTTCTAACGACAGTTAAGAATGAACAACATAGATCTAAAAATGCAAAGAATGAAACATTGCGTCTTCATGCAGAATAATAAGCTCTGGACTGCTTATTACAAACAGCTATATCTCCGTTTGAGGGAGAGAGAACAGCCATTCACAATTTTAAAGTAAGTTTTCTTCAGCTGGTCATGACCTTTAAGTGGAAAATAGCCTGACGTCAGAATCCAGAAAGAATTTGTGCACTCTGTTTCGGCAGATTGGGGCAACGGAAATGTTTACATGAAAGTCAGAGTCACTAACATTTGCACAGCTCACTCATTCCAACAGTTGTTTTACTGCGTCCGATGGCTGACTATTTCCATGCATGTACTGCTTGATGAAATAATCTAAATTCATTTTTAGAGGTTGTCTCAAATATAGATCCCAGTAAAAGAAAACAAAAGAAAAATAAAGAATGAAACAGAACAAACCCTAGAAAAAGAGATTGTTATGTTGTCTGGCCAGGAGTAATAGGGTGCGAGACACAGCACCTGGGGCAGAGAAGATCTAAACCTGAAACTAACAAAAGCCTCCTTTCAAAGCCTACATGCGACTGCTCTCTTCAGAACTGTGTGTTCTGGCATATTTTATCATTTAAACCTTGGTTAACCCACAGAAAACGGCAGACTCTTTAGTCTGGAGGACTCCGCGTGATCTGCAGATGTGGATGATGCATAGCAAAACAATCAACAACAACAGTAATGATAATATATCAGCCGATATTGAATATTTATATGCTCATCTAATGCTCACTAATCTTGACCATCAATGATGTGTTAACACTGTTAAGCATAATCTTTAGCAAATCATGCATTTAAAGGATTGAAATACTTAGACAAAATAGTACAAATCTCAGTATATATATGTTAAAAGCCTTATCCCATCCCTTGGCCACTGACATTAATGGGGCCTAGTTTGAGACAAGCAAAGGGGCTGGCGTGGAGCCAATTTTTCTAGCCTAGAACCACCTTTTCTTTGGTAATAAACTGCAGAATTGGGACAGATTGGGAAAGTGTATGGTAAATGAAAGTGTCAACCTTACAAAACTTCCCACGCACTGTAGCATAAATTAGATGAATTCCAGTAATTTACCCCTTCCATACTCTCAGGACAAAGCGTAAACATTCCACTTTTCCATCTCCACTGCTCAGCCTTTACATTTTCACACGTTCACAATGCTCCGACAGAGTTTGTTTCTTTTTAACTTTAAACATCACATGACACTTTGCATAAGATGTGCTGAATGACACAGCATAGGTAAGTAGTTTAGTAAACCTATAGTCTTATTTTTAGTTTTAACCTAACTTAATTTAATCATTTGACATGCCTACACATCACTTGACACTAAGGGTAGTCTGTCAAAAACATTATTTTAAAACTATTTTTACATAAAATGGTAACTTTTCACTACATTGAGAAATATCTAATATTGCCATTCTTAATACGTTTAATAAACATAGGGGATTTTAGTACTTTAAGATAAGAGATTACTGTTATGTGTGCAATAATATTTGTTGACACTGCATTTGCGTTATATTATGCAAATATACTGTATTTCTAATTAACTAGCCCATCCACTTGTTGCCCGAAAGAGAGCGAAAATTAGTGATTGCTGAACACAGAGAAATATATAGTTACCTTATACTTTCAAATTACTTCTGTAATAATTTAAATGTTTGTAACAAATATTAAAGATAGGCCTATGTGGTTGAAAAGACTGTTTGTGGAGATTCTTCATGCATATAAATGACAACTGTTGTCTCTGGGTTAGTGTCAGCACAAACAACAGCATTTCAATAAATAATTAAATAAATAAACAAAAGTCAACCTGGTTTCAGTAGCCCATCAGTGGTGTAACAGAGGAACTGTTTTAGCTTATTTTTTCATGGAATAGCGAGATTGTGACCTGCAGAGATTATCGTGGCCTTCATCCTCATTATAATCATCTTCACCATCAGCTTCATAACAGCTGGTGTTCAACACCATATCCGTACACTGCCATCTGTTCACCATTAACTGTCTCACTATGATTTTACAGCAAATACATCTCTCATATGCATAAACACAGCTGTTCTCACTAAATCACACCAGCAGATGGGGCTCACGGAGACCTTCACTGACTCCAGCCTCGCTCAGTTCTGAAACTTGCTGTAGTGAGCTTCCTACATAGACCGCATTTTAAGGCCGTGTTTCCCAACCTTGTTCCTGGAGACACACCAACAGTATACATTTTAGATGTCTCCCTTTTCTGACCAATCTTTTTCTGGTTTTGCAGTCTCTACTAATGAGCTGATGAGTTGAATCAGGTGTGTTTGATTAGAAAGAGTTTGAAAATGTGTACTGTTGGTGTGGCTCCAAAAACAGGGTTGGGAAACACTGTTTTAAGGCATCATATACATGCTTCAGATGGAAAGTCAGTTTCAAAATGTAGGCTGTAACCTTATATGCCTTCTAAAAGTTTTTTTTTTTTTTTTCTTGAAATTTGAAGGCAGCATTGTACAGTGTATTTCAACAACCTCAATGAAAAATTAATCCAAGATGGCAGATCACACAAGAGAAATGTGGACTTTAATTGTGTAATGAAAAGTATTACATTTTAAAATGATTAATATAGCTGCAAGCAGCAATTCACGGGTTCAAGCGCTTTAAGGCCTTAAATTTCTATACATTCTCACTCCCAACTCGTCACATATTGACGCTTGGTCAGGACCCTTGGCGTCACTTTCTAACATTTTTCGACGCACAGGGTGCTCCATTGATTTCAATGAGAAACTTTTGGCGTCATATATAGACATGTTGGGCATGAGAATGTTATATAAATCATGATGAAATTATATATTGGGTTATGATTTTGCCATTATGGCATGGAGTGTGATTCTCAATTTAATAAAAATTTTATTTACATTTATTTTCTTTTTCATTTGCGCTATTCAGACACGTTTGAACATGTAACCCAACCCCATCCCTAAACCTACCCATTTGTGTATTATAAAAAACAGGATATAACAGGCAGATATGACTGCAGGCACCATTTATTCAAAAAGAACAAATATTCCAAGTGTTCCGAAGTCAAACGATTGATTTGTATGAAGAAAATCCCCAAACGCTCAGCGTCTCCATCCGCCGAAGATCAAGAACACATTTCAAAAATTGCCGCCTGAAGAAACATTATGTCAGCTTTGACTGTAAAATGTCATTGGCTCTCATGTGTCTCGTGACCAGTCGCATTATGCTGTTGTGTGAATCATTTGAATAAGATATGAGTGGAGTGTGTGCGTTCATGGCGGGATCATCATTTCAGCTAATGAAACATTAAGATCAACTCTGTTCTTCACATAACGATATCGTATGACTTCAGAAGACATGGAATGCAACATGAGTTAATACTTTCATACTGTTTTTGGTCAGTTTTTGCAATAAATACCTTTGACTGTACTTTTATTTGCCTGTTACGTGTTTTATATAGTTGAGAAGTAGGTAGGTTTAGGGTAGGAGTGGGGTTAGTTGCTCCAAAATATAAAATTATTAAGTAAAAGAGCCTAATCATGTCTACTTTTACAAAGGCAAAGAATTAAATGCGTCTTGATCTGACACATTGGGCAAACAACTGAAATCAATGGAGTACCCTGTGTGTCAGAAAATGATGCTAAAGGGGTACCCTGGGCGTTAAAAAGTGACACAGAGGGGTCCTGGACACCTAGGATGTATCAACATGCATCAATATGTGACAAATAGGAGTGAGATCGTGTTGCAAATTTAGCAAGCCTGTAAAAGACCATTTACAGCCAAAACAGGCAGTTTACTAAGGAAGTATGTTTTAAATCTTTTTAACAGTTATTGAGGTTGAGGCAAAAACCTAGGACTAGTTCGCAAAAGTATAAAAAAAATATTTAATGAACGATTTGATTGATAGTAGTAGTCTACCATATGGCATGTGCGAAAAATTGTGTGATATACAATCATTTACGCGGCTGATTTCTTTCAATTTCTCACAGGCCTCTAGGGGCCGTGAGTCAAACAGGCCCAGCGAGTTTCATTCCAATCGGCCTCTGTTAACCTTGTCTGACAGCTGCTATTTGACCAACCATGTTATTCGAGATGTGCACATTTTCTCATGGACAATCACGGCATCTTGAATAAAGACACCGAATGCCAGTTTTCAAGTCAGTCGGACTAACTGTTGCAAAGCTATAGCAGTTTTCATGTTTTTTCCTTCCAGTTTATAGCGCCACCAAGTGGCCAAGTGTTGTGTCCTTTTTCACACGACCACAGACCGAGCTCATACATAGGTGTACAGAGTTTGGTAAAAAACAAAACAAAAAAAAAACAATTCATTCCATTCAAGAGGGATAACCATTTTATTAAAAGTTCAAATTCAAATGACGGTGTCCCGTCGCGGGCATGAATCGAAATTTTATTTCAGAGTCTAGAGAATGTTTCTGCACTGGTTCGTAAAAGTAGTTTTTTAAAATAATAATAATAATAATTTCAACAATTCTAAAAATTACAATAAGGTTTCAGCGCAATGCACTCGAACCCCTAATTAAAATGTAAACTATCCAATACTTAAAGGGATTGTTCACCCAAAAATGAAAATTGCCCCACGATTTACCCACCCTAAAGCCATCTTATGTGTCCAAAATTTGAAGCTCAAAAAAAGTGCATCCATCCATTATAAAAGTAATCCACTCGGCCCGGGTTAATAAAGGCCTTCTGAAGCGAATCAATGAGTTGTTGCAAGAAAAATATCCATATTTAACACTCCTTTTGTATTCATCTTACAAAAAAAAAAAAAAAAAAAAAAGTATAACTATGACATCAGACGTAGCTTAAGCATTTTGAACTGCGAGATGCATTACACTTTCTGTGTAAGTTGAATATGGAAATCAGATGATGTCTGCCGGGTGGAATATAAAACAAGCTAATAAATCCTATATACTTAATTCTCACCAAGATAAATGTTTGGTGCAAAAGACATTTTAATTTGAGTACAAGTTTATTAATACATCTGTCTGACCGACACAAACATTTGCATACCATCAATGCAAAGGAGAGGTGTTCTAATCTCTTTTTATCGCACTGCAAAATAAAGCTGGCCACATGCCCAGAGCATTGCTGTTACATAAAACTACAACTTGATGGTGTTCATGAATAGACTACTTTGCAAAGAGTCAGTGAATAGCAGAGGAAGAATCCCAAACCGGTTCTCTTATCTCTGTAGTATGTATTTGGTGTTGTTTAATAAACACCAAAGTGAATATAAAAATCTACTGAAAATATGAAAACATGTACTGTTTGACTTCCTTTCTTTTCTGTGAAAAGTGGATGTCAGAAGCAGAAATTTGTTGGTTAACAAAGGTAATTTTGCTTTTCAATATGTGCCACCTGCTGTCAGAGAGTGAATTTGCATTCTCATTTAGAGTACATATGAAAATCAAACCAAATTTTAATGGCGAATATTCATGTTAGTGTGAACAAGAACAGTTGGGAATTTTGGGAGTGGGCTCTTTTAAGCCACAACCACATACCCACAACCACCCACAAAACCTTAGCATTGTGGTGGACACATATTATTCAGAAAATGTAAAAGTCTACTTGTAACCCTGCTTTAGGTCACAGACAAGACTCCTGAGTCTTGAGAGGACGTAACAAAGGACTTTTCCAGTCATACCCCACCTGAAAATGTTCTGTTCAAGGCCATCACCGTAGAAACACGTTATTTTATCCCTTCCCAGCATTCGATTCAGACTGTCTAACAATAAATACATGTGGTAAGAGCTAGTCACAGACACTCTTGCCTCGCCTCTGCTAAAGAGACCTGTGAACATTTATAGATATTTATACTTTTTTCTCACTTTCTGTTTTCATGGTCCGTATTTTCTGTTGGGAAAGAGAAACTGATGATTTGTGCTTTGGAGAACAGGTGGACATTGCTTCTGTCATGGAGGAGTCCGGCTGGACCGCTTGTTTTGTACCGTCAAGCCATCTGCTATCGTCGTGAGACACTGTGATTGTCCCATCCCCCCTTTGATAAAGCTGGATTTTGTCCCAGTGTGTTTCTGATGACATCGTGACCCTAACCAAGCAAATGCTGTAAAAGCTTTTTAACATCATTTCAATTAGCAGCCAGATCTAAGAAGCACTGGTATAGGCCCTGTAGACATGTATCATATGACAACACATTACTGTTCCTATAATACATCTTCACCATAAATCCTTTCTGACCAACAACTAATCTGACAAATTATAATGAAGAAAATAACACAGGAAGGTACAGATCCAGACCAAAAGAGCATCGCTGACTAGTAATAATTAAATCAAAAGGGTGCTCCAACTTAATTTACCACCTAATGCCAGTGTATAAAGTGAAACATTGTTAAAAAAACACCGCCCTCTAGTGATGTGGGAAAATAATGCACATATAGTGACAGCACATAGATAGTAATTATGGTAGACTACACAAAAGTGGAAAGCGTTTGGTAAATTAGGGATGGAACACAGATAAAGAAGGTTTTGTTGTTGTTGTTGATGATGTATTGTTTTTATTTTATTTTTTTATTGCCAAATTATGAATTTTGTTAAATTGGTTTTGGTTGAAAAAACATGCTGAATACTTGAATTGCTCAAGCTGTTTGTTGAAACACAGTAGCTGGTTTGTCACTAGTCCAAAGCAGTCTATCAGCTTTAAGGAAAATGGTCAATGGCCAGGTCAATGTCAGCCCAACCCACTAGTAGTGCAACTAATCAATATTATAGGCCAGTCAATGACTATAAATTACTATCCTGATCCAGTTAGACATGTAAAACCAGCTCGTGATGAATCATGTTGTAAGGTCCATCTGTTAGCTCAAAACGAAAACTAACGGCCTGGTTGAAGGACTTCTGTGTGTAAGCCTTTTCAGCATTTCTGTTAAGTTTACTTAATTTATTGTTATTGAATTTTAAACTTCATGAATAATTTTATCTGACTCCAATTCTATATGACTTCGTTAAATTTGCTAAGTTTGTAACTTAACAGCTGATCATAAGTTTAGTTGTGATTTAATTTAGATTTTTAGATTTAGAGTTGATTTCTCTTAAGTACCTCTTAATTTCAAATATTCGCTCATCAAGGGACCCGATATCGCACAGAGACGTAATGCTCGCGAAATTACATTAGCTCACGGGCACAACCTAGCCAGTTCTGATATTAGTCAGAGGATTACAGAGTGAATATTTTAGTGGTTGCACCTGCTTACTCAACAAAAAGTGTAATTTGATTAATAGACACGAAAGCTGCAACTTGCTAATACAGTAATAGTCAGAAATCAGATTACCCCGCATGCTGCGCTCCATGCTTCAGTCATGGGGTCCTCAGTTTGAGCTATTCTGACAAAAGATTTGCGGAAATAAAGAACTCCACATTGATCCATACTAGAATAATGATTTCAGAATAATACAAGATAACTCAAGATTAACATTTATTTTGGCCAGACTTAAATAAACATAATTAAACACGAATCCATGGTACATAACTTTCAGCATAAAAATATGAAATACAATTACCAAGTAATATGAAAATAGTTTCAAAGAGTCATTATATCTGGCACAGTACATACAGTGTGTGTGTGAGTGCCTCTTATGACACTGACACAACACTGCATGGGGGCTCTGGCTACAGAATGTTCCCCAATGGTAGCCCTGCTACCCTTCCTTAAATACCCAGACCAGAACAAAGGGTTGTTAATATTTGCAACACAACACCTAGTTTGGGGGAGTGGGTCCACTCAAAAGGGAATATAGAATTCTCATATGTTTCAATCTTTCTAACCCTACCAGTGACTAGAGTGAAGTTGAGACCATTTTACCAATCACACTGTGACCTTAAAAAAAGACACCAGACATGAAAGGGATAAAACAATAGATTCACAAGATAAATCATATGTAGTATATCTGCATTCTGGGACTTGAATCAGGGGGAAGGGGGGAAAGGGAGGGGAGGAGGTAGAGAGGGGGAGAAGGTTTTGGTCAGGGTGGTGTCCTACAGTCTCTCTGTGAGATCTTCTCTCCAGATTATTGAGTTGTATTGTTTTATTGCAGGGCGTTGGATCTCAGCTTTTGTCTTACCAGTAAAACTGCTCCTTACAATGTGTTGAGGTGTGTAAAGAGTGTTGGCTCTTTATCTGTGACTGTGAGTCTGCGGTGGGCTCTGCCATAATGTCTGCTAGTGGTGTGGCTGATGGTGCAATGTTTTGATCCTCCTCACTCTCTCTGTTCAAGAAAGGGGATCCACACCCACTAAATGTAATCATGGAACATTCCACAAGGGCCATCTCCCTACAGAGCCTGATGCCATCATAGTGCACTAAGGGGACCAGATCTGCAAAACTAACTCAAACACAAAGCAGGCGTAACATACGTGTACAGGCGTGTACACTTGCCTTAAAACAGCAACAAAATTCCAACAGCAGAGGGAGTGAGGGTGGGGGCTTTGGAAGAATATGTAGAGCTGGCACACTAGACAACCCAGGATGAGGGAGAAGCCAGGGAAGAAATGACGATGAGAGGAGATGCGCTGTAGGAGGATTCAGGAGTGACTGCAAAACAGTGATAACAGGTTGAAGGTGTAGATGGAGGGAGAAGCCATGGTGTAGCCTTGGTGGATAGGCCAGGCGGAACTAAGGGAGCAACTGAAAGAAATTGAGCCAGTGGACCCGAAGAGACCGGATGACAACGAAGGTCCTTGAGATCAAGGCAAAGCCATGGTGACGAGTGGCCAGGAGGAGCTTCCTAACGGTGCTGGAGGACTAAGGGTTTTTTCCTTTAAAAGCAATGATTTCAAATACTTATCAATATTACAGTGACTAAAGTAGTGATTAAAGTAGTATCAACTGCTATACTTATCATATTTTCATCCTTTTATTAATTTTTGAAGGGTTAAACAAAAAAAGGGAAAAAACTCTTACTGTTTACTTCACCCTCATGTCAATTTAAATTTGTTTGCAGTTATTTTTTTGTACATTGTCACTAATGACATTTGGTGTCGCTGATGTAAACATTTTGAATCTTAATGTTTTTTGTTTTGCTGAAAATCAATAACAACATAAATATCTGTTCATCATAAAAGCTACAGTATCGTGCATACGGCTTCATAAAACTTTATAAGGAATACATTTGTGATACATTAATGATGCTTTTGTCAGGATTTTGTTTTGTTTTAGTTTTTTTGGACCTTGTCTTTGTATGTAAAGGAGCTGCATAAAGATTCTTCAGAATTTCTCCTTTTCCACTGAAAAGCAGCATACCAGTTTGGAATCACATGAGAGTGAGTAAATAATGACAGTTTTTATTTTTTTTCAGTTTTTACCTATTGTTTTAAGATGCTTTTTTTTTTTTTTTTTTTTTTTTTTTTTCACAGAAGATGCAGTCAGACCAAAGATACTTTGATATAGGATGAGTAACAATTCTTGATGACATTGATTTGAAAAATAATCACCATCACAGCAGGTTTGTTTTTGAGGCTTCAGCATTACGTGCACAATTGAGCTCTGCTGAAAAGATGAGAAGATGAGAAGAGAGGTATATATTTGTGTGTAAATGAGAAAAACGCTGTCGAAAATCACCATGTCTGAGATCCACACAACATATGGCAGATTGGGCTGAAACATAGAGAGTGCACTCATTACACGGACCACATTACCGTACTGTATAATTGGGACTGAGAAAAAACCTGTCTCTCTGTATTGTTAACCTAAATCCTGTCTCTCTGCTGACATCTCTGGGAGACGCCTGTGGATATTGAGAAAATTATTATATTTTTTTCTTTACATAAACGGTAATGTTCATGTAATGATCCTTGGGTGTAATTAGTGAATTTTACATAAATTGTATGTAACATTCCACTATATGCAGTTTTTAGTATCTAGATTTGTACATGAAGAACAAGCTGTACTTGTTTGTGCAAAATTCGTAATCTAGAATAATGGTCTGTCATTAATAGGTAACTATGCATGAAGTAATACAAGTCAATTTTTTTGTTCTTTCTTCTTCTTCTTCTTCTTTTCTTAACATCCTTTGTCCAATCAGTAGTCACATTTTCAAAACTCTAAAGACTATTAGCACAACCTGTAGGCCTACGCCTGGTCTGACCATACCATTAACAAAATCCATGTTGTTTTCACACAGTCTCTAAAAATTCTTACATTTTCTTTTTCATACAAGCCAGTATTCTTTTCATACTGTTTCAAATAATACCCAGTACCAAAATCATGGATCATTCTGGTCCTATTTACAAATGCTTAAAACATAGTGGGCCCTATCATATACCCGGCACCATGCGCTTTTCAGCATTGACGCAGTTATCATTGTCCCACACCACGCTGTTTAAATAGCAAATGCATTTGCACCCATCTGTTCACCCATGGGCTGCTGGTCTGAAAACCAGGTGTGTTCAGGACCTCTGTTGGAGCGCTGCTATTTTGAGGAACTGAAATGACTGCTCCATTGACCAACAAAAACCTGGTCTAAAGTCAATGTTTTCGCAGTCGCAGTATTTTTTGTGTTATTTAAAGAGTGTGTTAGTAATATGGGCCTATAGGCGGTGCACAACGCGGCATACACTCTGCTTATTACACACACAGGATGCAGCAGCACACACACATGCCAAATATTAAAAATAAAAGGATTACAATGTAAAAGAGTATTATTGTGTACATAAAGATAATAATGCCTGCATGTCATAATGGTCATTGCATTACCTATTTGCAGTAATGACGAATGAAAGTGGCTACTTACTTAACCAATCATGGCAATATGCACATGTATTTAAACTGACTTGTCAGGTTGAGGGCGTCTATATTCCACCATGTAAATAGCGAATCCGCCATGGTGCAAGTGCAACTGGTTTTTTAAATGGAATGGGAGATGAGACTCTGATTCTCTGTTTATTGCATCGTTACACCAGAAACACACCCATGACACATTAAGAGAATAGAGACAACCCTTTTTAGACCATGCGCCGGGTGCGCCAACCATTTTTCTATCATTAAACTAGCAAAGTGGATTTAGACACGATAAACTTGTCACAGTTCATGAATTCACTGACTCATTCTCTCTCCGTGTGTGTGTGTGTGGTTGTGTTGGAGGTGTGGTCGCTGATTGCAGCTGATCAGATCATCAGTGCCAGCTGCGGCTGATCAGTGTGCCTATTTAATGTCTCATCATCCACTTTGTGTTTGTCAGATCGTTTCAGGGTTCTCTCTGGTGTCTTGGTCTTGGTCCTGGTCTTGGTCTTGGTCCTGGTCCTGGTCCTGGTCCTGGTCCTGGTCCTGGTCCTGGTCCTGGTCCTGGTCCTGGTCCTGGTCTTGGTCTTCCTGTGTTTCGTGTCTGGATCCAGTGTTTGTCTTCCTAGTTGTCTGGTTCCCTGTGTTCACGGAAGGCTGGTTGCCCATTTGCGTCCCTGCACTGCCAAGGGTGGACCATCTGAGCACCCCAATTAATCCGACCCACTGCTACTACTCTTATTGGACTTTTTCCACTTAGTTTCACACTTGCTATTGAATCCTCCTTATTGATCCTGACAAAACTAGCAAAACTGGATTTTTAACAATCTAAGTGCATGGTCTAAAGCGCATGGCGCAAGTGCACATTTAGGGTGTGTCCGAATCCACTTTTGCTAGTTTAACTATAAGGAGAAAATAGTCGGCGCTTCGTGCATGGTCTAAAAAGGGTTGTCCTTATTATCTTAATGAGTAATGGGTGTGCTTTTGGCATAATGTGCAATCTCCATTTCCTTTAAAAGCCAGTTGCGCTTGCACCATGACAGATTCACTATTTACATGGCGGAATTTGGAAAAACTGAATGCTTCTCTAGCGCAGAAATGGATCTGCTTGTCAAATGATGCCTGCTTGCTCGTCACTACTGCAAATTTATGCACACAATAATAATCTTTACATTCTAATCCTTTAATTTTTCGTATTTAAAAATGCGTGCTGTGCTGCGCATCCCTGAGTGTGTAATAAGCAGAGTTTACATGAAAAAAATTCTGTGTAATTGACTTTAGACCAGGTTTCAGTTGATCAATGGTGCAGTCATTTTCAATTCCTCAAAATAGCAACTTGCCAACAATTCACCTGAACACACCTAATTTTCAGACCAGCCATGGCCACACAAATGCATTTTCTGTTTAAACAACAGGAAGTGAAAATAATGGTGTTTTTTTTGCGCCAGGCAGCAAAAAAACACTGGCACCACATTGCGCTAGGTCTATGGTAGGGCCCTTAATGTTTCAAAACTTAGGCTAAATATAGAACAAAGCCTCTACTTCTTGCAACAACAGAAGCAGCTCTAAAGTATTGGAAAAATAAAATACAACAAATACTGAAACAACTGTAAACATTTCTACAGTTCTTTTTACAATCACTAGGACATATTTCTCAAAACTTTGGTCACTTTTTTCAAAACTCTTCACACATTGAGTACAAACCCAATTCCAAAAAAGTTGGGACACTGTACAAATTGTGAATAAAAAGGAATGCAATCATTTACAAATCTCATAAACTTATATTTTATTCACAATAGAATATAGATAACATATCAAATGTTAAAAGTGAGACATTTTGAAATGTCATGCCAAATATTGGCTCATTTTGGATTTCATAAGAGAGCTACACATTCCAGAAAAGTTGGGACAGGGAGCAATAAGAGGCCGGAAAAGTTAAATGTACATATAAGGAACAGCTGGAGGACCAATTTGCAACTTATTAGGCTGAAAGGTACATCCAAGTTCTAGACCAACATATGCTCCCATCCAGACGTCGTCTCTTTCAGGGAAGACCTTGCATTTTCCAACATGACAATGCCAGACCACATACTGCATCAATTACAACATCATGTCTGCGTAGAAGAAGGATCCGGGGACTGAAATGGCCAGCCTGCAGTCCAGATCTTTCACCCATAGAAAACATTTGGCGCATCATAAAGAGGAAGATGCCACCAAAGAAGACCTAAGACAGTTGAGCAACTAGAAGCCTGTATTAGACAAGAATGGGACAACATTCCTATTCCTAAACTTGAGCAACTTGTCTCACCTCAGTCCCCAGACGTTTGCAGACTGTTAGAAAAAGAAGAGGGGATGCCACACAGTGTGGGAAACATGGCCTTGTCCCAACTTTTTGAGATGTGTTGATGTCATGAAAAAATCAACTTATTTTTCCCTTAAAATGATATATTTTCTCAGTTTAAACATTTGATATGTCATCTATGTTGTATTCTGAATAAAATATTGAAATTTGAAACTTCCACAACATTGCATTCTGTTTTTATTCACAATTTGTACAGTGTCCCAACTTTTCTAGTCTATGTGAATGGCTATGTAGAATGGCTTACAATAAAAGGAAGCTGAATTATAAAAAAACAAGCAAACAATGGATTTCATATTGTCTGCAGGTAGAACTGGTAATCAATAATTACCGAATAACGACAGCCTCATTAAGAACTATTAACTATGACAAAGAATAAAGAATTACCAATGTGTCTATTTGGGACATGATCATAAAATGACTCATAAATTACTCAAGTGTTTCCCAGTGTTGTATAAGTATCCAATCGTCATAGTCAAAGTAAAAGTAAATATAACGTTAAGAAATTGGCTTGAGTAAAAGTTAAAGTTGCTCATGAGAAAAATAGTTAAGTAAAAGTATCATAGTAACTGGTATTAAAAGTACTTAAGTATTATAAGTACAGGTAAATGTTATAAATAATGGCACAGATGATTGTAATGATGGCAACCTCAACTGAGATTCTGTGTTAGGGTATGCAAGAGTTCACACAAAAATCATTTACTGACCCCATGTCCAAACCTGTCTAAATTTATTTGCAAATGTAATGAAAGGGTTATCGGAGTAAAAAAATACATTTTCTCTTTAATATGTAGTAAAGTAAAAGTTGAAGTCAACAAAAATATTAATATTTGAGTAAGGTACAAATATACAAAAGCTGTAGTTCCACAAATTTTTATTTTGTCATTACTTACTCACCCTCAAGTTGTTCCAAACCTGTATGAGACTCTTTCTGTATGAGAAATATTTTAAATAGTAGTTGGTAAAGCACCCATTGACTTCCATAGTAGGAAAAAAAAATACCACAGAAGTCAATGGTGCTGTCAACTGTCTGGTTACCGACATTCTTTCAAATATCTTCTATGTGTTCGACAGAAGAAAGAAACTCATACAGCTTTGGAACAACATGAGGGTGAGTAAAAGGACTATCTCAGTCCTAAATTTTCTATTACTTACTGATTAGTTCATTTTGTTTCTATATTAAGTATAGCTGAAGT